>CAXARG010000037.1:0-22511 GCA_963971235.1 Cryptus armator | reverse complement strand
CATTCCATGCCATTCCATGCCATTCCATGCCATTCCATGCCATTCCATGCCATTCCATGCCATTCCATGCCATTCCATGCCATTCCATGCCATTCCATGCCATTCCATGCCATTCCATGCCATTCCATGCCATTCCATGCCATTCCATGCCATTCCATGCCATTCCATGCCATTCCATGCCATTCCATGCCATTCCATGCCATTCCATGCCATTCCATGCCATTCCATGCCATTCCATGCCATTCCATGCCGGTGCCATGCCGTGCCATGCCGGTGCCATGCCGTGCACATGCCGGTGCCATGCCGTGCCATGCCGGTGCCATGCCGTGCCATGCCGGTGCCATGCCGTGCCATGCCGGTGCCATGCCGTGCCATGCCGGTGCCATGCCGTGCCATGCCGGTGCCATGCCGTGCCATGCCGGTGCCATGCCGTGCCATGCCGGTGCCATGCCGTGCCATGCCGGTGCCATGCCGTGCCATGCCGGTGCCATGCCGTGCCATGCCGGTGCCATGCCGTGCCATGCCGGTGCCATGCCGTGCCATGCCGGTGCCATGCCGTGCCATATGCCGTGCCATGCCGTGCCATGCCGTGCCATGCCGTGCCATGCCGCGCCATGCCGTGCCATGCCGTGCCATGCCGTGCCATGCCGTGCCATGCCGTGCCATGCCGTGCCATGCCGTGCCATGCCGTGCCATGCCGTGCCATGCCGGGCCATGCGGTGCCATGCCATTCCATGCCATTCCATGCCAGTCCATGCCAGTCCATGCCATTCCATGCCAGTCCATGCCATTCCATGCCACTCAATGCGGTGCCATGCCATTCCATGCCATTCCATGCCATTCCATGCCATTCCATGCCATTCCATGCCATTCCATGCCATTCCATGCCATTCCATGCCATTCCATGCCATTCCATGCCATTCCATGCCATTCCATGCCATTCCATGCCATTCCATGCCATTCCATGCCATTCCATGCCATTCCATGCCATTCCATGCCATTCCATGCCATTCCATGCCATTCCATGCCATTCCATGCCATTCCATGCCATTCCATGCCATTCCATGCCATTCCATGCCGTGCCATGCCATTCCATGCCGGTGCCATGCCGTGCCATGCCGGTGCCATGCCGTGCCATGCCGGTGCCATGCCGTGCCATGCCGGTGCCATGCCGTGCCATGCCGGTGCCATGCCGTGCCATGCCGGTGCCATGCCGTGCCATGCCGGTGCCATGCCGTGCCATGCCGGTGCCATGCCGTGCCATGCCGGTGCCATGCCGTGCCATGCCGGTGCCATGCCGTGCCATGCCGGTGCCATGCCGTGCCATGCCGGTGCCATGCCGTGCCATGCCGGTGCCATGCCGTGCCATGCCGGTGCCATGCCGTGCCATGCCGGTGCCATGCCGGTGCCATGCCGTGCCATGCCGGTGCCATGCCGTGCCATGCCGGTGCCATGCCGTGCCATGCCGGTGCCATGCCGTGCCATGCCGGTGCCATGCCGTGCCATGCCGGTGCCATGCCGTGCCATGCCGGTGCCATGCCGGTGCCATGCCGGTGCCATGCCGGTGCCATGCCGGTGCCATGCCGTGCCATGCCGGTGCCATGCCGTGCCATGCCGTGCCATGCCGGTGCCATGCCGTGCCATGCCGGTGCCATGCCGTGCCATGCCGGTGCCATGCCGTGCCATGCCGGTGCCATGCCGGTGCCATGCCGGTGCCATGCCGGTGCCATGCCGGTGCCATGCCGTGCCATGCCGGTGCCATGCCGTGCCATGCCGGTGCCATGCCGGTGCCATGCCGTGCCATGCCGGTGCCATGCCGTGCCATGCCGTGCCATGCCGTGCCATGCCGTGCCATGCCGTGCCATGCCGTGCCATGCCGTGCCATGCCGTGCCATGCCGTGCCATGCCGTGCCATGCCGGGCCATGCGGTGCCATGCCATTCCATGCCATTCCATGCCAGTCCATGCCAGTCCATGCCATTCCATGCCACTCAATGCGGTGCCATGCCATTCCATGCCATTCCATGCCATTCCATGCCATTCCATGCCATTCCATGCCATTCCATGCCATTCCATGCCATTCCATGCCATTCCATGCCATTCCATGCCATTCCATGCCATTCCATGCCATTCCATGCCATTCCATGCCATTCCATGCCATTCCATGCCATTCCATGCCATTCCATGCCATTCCATGCCATTCCATGCCATTCCATGCCATTCCATGCCATTCCATGCCATTCCATGCCATTCCATGCCATTCCATGCCATTCCATGCCATTCCATGCCATTCCATGCCATTCCATGCCATTCCATGCCATTCCATGCCATTCCATGCCATTCCATGCCATTCCATGCCATTCCATGCCATTCCATGCCGTGCCATGCCGGTGCCATGCCGTGCCATGCCGGTGCCATGCCGTGCCATGCCGGTGCCATGCCGTGCCATGCCGGTGCCATGCCGTGCCATGCCGGTGCCATGCCGTGCCATGCCGGTGCCATGCCGTGCCATGCCGGTGCCATGCCGTGCCATGCCGGTGCCATGCCGTGCCATGCCGGTGCCATGCCGTGCCATGCCGGTGCCATGCCGTGCCATGCCGGTGCCATGCCGTGCCATGCCCGTGCCATGCCGTGCCATGCCGGTGCCATGCCGTGCCATGCCGGTGCCATGCCGTGCCATGCCGGTGCCATGCCGTGCCATGCCGGTGCCATGCCGTGCCATGCCGGTGCCATGCCGTGCCATGCCGGTGCCATGCCGTGCCATGCCGTGCCATGCCGGTGCCATGCCGTGCCATGCCGGTGCCATGCCGTGCCATGCCGGTGCCATGCCGTGCCATGCCGGTGCCATGCCGTGCCATGCCGGTGCCATGCCGTGCCATGCCGGTGCCATGCCGTGCCATGCCGGTGCCATGCCGTGCCATGCCGGTGCCATGCCGGTGCCATGCCGTGCCATGCCGGTGCCATGCCGTGCCATGCCGGTGCCATGCCGTGCCATGCCGGTGCCATGCCGTGCCATGCCGGTGCCATGCCGTGCCATGCCGGTGCCATGCCGTGCCATGCCGGTGCCATGCCGTGCCATGCCGGTGCCATGCCGTGCCATGCCGGTGCCATGCCGTGCCATGCCGGTGCCATGCCGTGCCATGCCGGTGCCATGCCGTGCCATGCCGTGCCATGCCGGTGCCATGCCGTGCCATGCCGGTGCCATGCCGTGCCATGCCGGTGCCATGCCGGTGCCATGCCGGTGCCATGCCGGTGCCATGCCGGTGCCATGCCGGTGCCATGCCGTGCCATGCCGGTGCCATGCCGTGCCATGCCGGTGCCATGCCGTGCCATGCCGGTGCCATGCCGTGCCATGCCGGTGCCATGCCGTGCCATGCCGGTGCCATGCCGTGCCATGCCGGTGCCATGCCGTGCCATGCCGGTGCCATGCCGTGCCATGCCGGTGCCATGCCGTGCCATGCCGGTGCCATGCCGTGCCATGCCGTGCCATGCCGGTGCCATGCCGTGCCATGCCGGTGCCATGCCGTGCCATGCCGGTGCCATGCCGTGCCATGCCGGTGCCATGCCGGTGCCATGCCGGTGCCATGCCGGTGCCATGCCGGTGCCATGCCGGTGCCATGCCGTGCCATGCCGTGCCATGCCGTGCCATGCCGTGCCATGCCGGTGCCATGCCGTGCCATGCCGGTGCCATGCCGTGCCATGCCGTGCCATGCCGTGCCATGCCGTGCCATGCCGTGCCATGCCGCGCCATGCCGTGCCATGCCGCGCCATGCCGTGCCATGCCGTGCCATGCCGTGCCATGCCGTGCCATGCCGTGCCATGCCGGGCCATGCGGTGCCATGCCATTCCATGCCATTCCATGCCAGTCCATGCCAGTCCATGCCATTCCATGCCAGTCCATGCCATTCCATGCCACTCAATGCGGTGCCATGCCATTCCATGCCATTCCATGCCATTCCATGCCATTCCATGCCATTCCATGCCATTCCATGCCTTTCCATGCCATTCCATGCCATTCCATGCCATTCCATGCCATTCCATGCCATTCCATGCCATTCCATGCCATTCCATGCCATTCCATGCCATTCCATGCCATTCCATGCCATTCCATGCCATTCCATGCCATTCCATGCCATTCCATGCCATTCCATGCCATTCCATGCCATTCCATGCCATTCCATGCCATTCCATGCCATTCCATGCCATTCCATGCCATTCCATGCCATTCCATGCCATTCCATGCCATTCCATGCCATTCCATGCCATTCCATGCCATTCCATGCCATTCCATGCCATTCCATGCCATTCCATGCCATTCCATGCCATTCCATGCCATTCCATGCCATTCCATGCCATTCCATGCCATTCCATGCCATTCCATGCCATTCCATGCCATTCCATGCCATTCCATGCCATTCCATGCCATTCCATGCCATTCCATGCCATTCCATGCCATTCCATGCCATTCCATGCCATTCCATGCCATTCCATGCCATTCCATGCCATTCCATGCCATTCCATGCCATTCCATGCCATTCCATGCCATTCCATGCCATTCCATGCCATTCCATGCCATTCCATGCCATTCCATGCCATTCCATGCCATTCCATGCCATTCCATGCCATTCCATGCCATTCCATGCCATTCCATGCCGTGCCATGCCGGTGCCATGCCGTGCCATGCCGGTGCCATGCCGTGCCATGCCGGTGCCATGCCGTGCCATGCCGTGCCATGCCGGTGCCATGCCGGTGCCATGCCGTGCCATGCCATTCCATGCCATTCCATGCCATTCCATGCCATTCCATGCCATTCCATGCCATTCCATGCCATTCCATGCCATTCCATGCCATTCCATGCCATTCCATGCCATTCCATGCCATTCCATGCCATTCCATGCCATTCCATGCCGTGCCATGCCGGTGCCATGCCGTGCCATGCCGGTGCCATGCCGTGCCATGCCGGTGCCATGCCGTGCCATGCCGGTGCCATGCCGTGCCATGCCGTGCCATGCCGGTGCCATGCCGTGCCATGCCGGTGCCATGCCGTGCCATGCCGGTGCCATGCCGTGCCATGCCGGTGCCATGCCGTGCCATGCCGGTGCCATGCCGTGCCATGCCGGTGCCATGCCGTGCCATGCCGGTGCCATGCCGTGCCATGCCCGTGCCATGCCGTGCCATGCCGGTGCCATGCCGTGCCATGCCGGTGCCATGCCGTGCCATGCCGGTGCCATGCCGTGCCATGCCGGTGCCATGCCGTGCCATGCCGGTGCCATGCCGTGCCATGCCGGTGCCATGCCGTGCCATGCCGGTGCCATGCCGTGCCATGCCGTGCCATGCCGGTGCCATGCCGTGCCATGCCGGTGCCATGCCGTGCCATGCCGGTGCCATGCCGTGCCATGCCGGTGCCATGCCGTGCCATGCCGGTGCCATGCCGTGCCATGCCGGTGCCATGCCGTGCCATGCCGGTGCCATGCCGTGCCATGCCGGTGCCATGCCGGTGCCATGCCGTGCCATGCCGGTGCCATGCCGTGCCATGCCGGTGCCATGCCGTGCCATGCCGGTGCCATGCCGTGCCATGCCGGTGCCATGCCGTGCCATGCCGGTGCCATGCCGTGCCATGCCGGTGCCATGCCGTGCCATGCCGGTGCCATGCCGTGCCATGCCGGTGCCATGCCGTGCCATGCCGTGCCATGCCGGTGCCATGCCGTGCCATGCCGGTGCCATGCCGTGCCATGCCGGTGCCATGCCGGTGCCATGCCGGTGCCATGCCGGTGCCATGCCGGTGCCATGCCGGTGCCATGCCGTGCCATGCCGGTGCCATGCCGTGCCATGCCGGTGCCATGCCGTGCCATGCCGGTGCCATGCCGTGCCATGCCGGTGCCATGCCGTGCCATGCCGGTGCCATGCCGTGCCATGCCGGTGCCATGCCGTGCCATGCCGGTGCCATGCCGTGCCATGCCGGTGCCATGCCGTGCCATGCCGGTGCCATGCCGTGCCATGCCGGTGCCATGCCGTGCCATGCCGGTGCCATGCCGTGCCATGCCGTGCCATGCCGGTGCCATGCCGTGCCATGCCGGTGCCATGCCGTGCCATGCCGGTGCCATGCCGTGCCATGCCGGTGCCATGCCGGTGCCATGCCGGTGCCATGCCGGTGCCATGCCGGTGCCATGCCGGTGCCATGCCGTGCCATGCCGTGCCATGCCGTGCCATGCCGTGCCATGCCGGTGCCATGCCGTGCCATGCCGGTGCCATGCCGTGCCATGCCGTGCCATGCCGTGCCATGCCGTGCCATGCCGTGCCATGCCGCGCCATGCCGTGCCATGCCGCGCCATGCCGTGCCATGCCGTGCCATGCCGTGCCATGCCGTGCCATGCCGTGCCATGCCGGGCCATGCGGTGCCATGCCATTCCATGCCATTCCATGCCAGTCCATGCCAGTCCATGCCATTCCATGCCAGTCCATGCCATTCCATGCCACTCAATGCGGTGCCATGCCATTCCATGCCATTCCATGCCATTCCATGCCATTCCATGCCATTCCATGCCATTCCATGCCTTTCCATGCCATTCCATGCCATTCCATGCCATTCCATGCCATTCCATGCCATTCCATGCCATTCCATGCCATTCCATGCCATTCCATGCCATTCCATGCCATTCCATGCCATTCCATGCCATTCCATGCCATTCCATGCCATTCCATGCCATTCCATGCCATTCCATGCCATTCCATGCCATTCCATGCCATTCCATGCCATTCCATGCCATTCCATGCCATTCCATGCCATTCCATGCCATTCCATGCCATTCCATGCCATTCCATGCCATTCCATGCCATTCCATGCCATTCCATGCCATTCCATGCCATTCCATGCCATTCCATGCCATTCCATGCCATTCCATGCCATTCCATGCCATTCCATGCCATTCCATGCCATTCCATGCCATTCCATGCCATTCCATGCCATTCCATGCCATTCCATGCCATTCCATGCCATTCCATGCCATTCCATGCCATTCCATGCCATTCCATGCCATTCCATGCCATTCCATGCCATTCCATGCCATTCCATGCCATTCCATGCCATTCCATGCCATTCCATGCCATTCCATGCCATTCCATGCCATTCCATGCCATTCCATGCCATTCCATGCCATTCCATGCCGTGCCATGCCGGTGCCATGCCGTGCCATGCCGGTGCCATGCCGTGCCATGCCGGTGCCATGCCGTGCCATGCCGTGCCATGCCGGTGCCATGCCGGTGCCATGCCGTGCCATGCCATTCCATGCCATTCCATGCCATTCCATGCCATTCCATGCCATTCCATGCCATTCCATGCCATTCCATGCCATTCCATGCCATTCCATGCCATTCCATGCCATTCCATGCCATTCCATGCCATTCCATGCCATTCCATGCCATTCCATGCCATTCCATGCCATTCCATGCCATTCCATGCCATTCCATGCCATTCCATGCCATTCCATGCCATTCCATGCCATTCCATGCCATTCCATGCCATTCCATGCCATTCCATGCCATTCCATGCCATTCCTTGCCATTCCATGCCATTCCATGCCATTCCATGCCATTCCATGCCATTCCATGCCATTCCATGCCATTCCATGCCATTCCATGCCATTCCATGCCATTCCATGCCATTCCATGCCATTCCATGCCATTCCATGCCATTCCATGCCATTCCATGCCATTCCATGCCATTCCATGCCATTCCATGCCATTCCATGCCATTCCATGCCATTCCATGCCATTCCATGCCATTCCATGCCATTCCATGCCATTCCATGCCATTCCATGCCATTCCATGCCATTCCATGCCATTCCATGCCATTCCATGCCATTCCATGCCATTCCATGCCATTCCATGCCATTCCATGCCATTCCATGCCATTCCATGCCATTCCATGCCATTCCATGCCATTCCATGCCGTGCCATGCCGGTGCCATGCCGGTGCCATGCCGTGCCATGCCATTCCATGCCATTCCATGCCATTCCATGCCATTCCATGCCATTCCATGCCATTCCATGCCATTCCATGCCATTCCATGCCATTCCATGCCATTCCATGCCATTCCATGCCATTCCATGCCATTCCATGCCATTCCATGCCATTCCATGCCATTCCATGCCATTCCATGCCATTCCATGCCATTCCATGCCATTCCATGCCATTCCATGCCATTCCATGCCATTCCATGCCATTCCATGCCATTCCATGCCATTCCATGCCATTCCATGCCATTCCATGCCATTCCATGCCATTCCATGCCATTCCATGCCATTCCATGCCATTCCATGCCATTCCATGCCATTCCATGCCATTCCATGCCGGTGCCATGCCGTGCCATGCCGGTGCCATGCCGTGCCATGCCGGTGCCATGCCGTGCCATGCCGGTGCCATGCCGTGCCATGCCGGTGCCATGCCGTGCCATGCCGGTGCCATGCCGTGCCATGCCGGTGCCATGCCGTGCCATGCCGGTGCCATGCCGTGCCATGCCGGTGCCATGCCGTGCCATGCCGGTGCCATGCCGTGCCATGCCGGTGCCATGCCGTGCCATGCCGGTGCCATGCCGTGCCATGCCGGTGCCATGCCGTGCCATGCCGGTGCCATGCCGTGCCATGCCGGTGCCATGCCGTGCCATGCCGGTGCCATGCCGTGCCATGCCGGTGCCATGCCGTGCCATGCCGGTGCCATGCCGTGCCATGCCGTGCCATGCCGTGCCATGCCGTGCCATGCCGTGCCATGCCGCGCCATGCCGTGCCATGCCGCGCCATGCCGTGCCATGCCGTGCCATGCCGTGCCATGCCGTGCCATGCCGTGCCATGCCGTGCCATGCCGTGCCATGCCGGGCCATGCGGTGCCATGCCATTCCATGCCATTCCATGCCAGTCCATGCCAGTCCATGCCATTCCATGCCAGTCCATGCCATTCCATGCCACTCAATGCGGTGCCATGCCATTCCATGCCATTCCATGCCATTCCATGCCATTCCATGCCATTCCATGCCATTCCATGCCATTCCATGCCATTCCATGCCATTCCATGCCATTCCATGCCATTCCATGCCATTCCATGCCATTCCATGCCATTCCATGCCATTCCATGCCATTCCATGCCATTCCATGCCATTCCATGCCATTCCATGCCATTCCATGCCATTCCATGCCATTCCATGCCATTCCATGCCATTCCATGCCATTCCATGCCATTCCATGCCATTCCATGCCATTCCATGCCATTCCATGCCATTCCATCCCATTCCATGCCATTCCATCCCATTCCATGCCATTCCATGCCATTCCATGCCATTCCATGCCATTCCATGCCATTCCATGCCATTCCATGCCATTCCATGCCATTCCATGCCATTCCATGCCATTCCATGCCATTCCATGCCATTCCATGCCATTCCATGCCATTCCATGCCATTCCATGCCATTCCATGCCATTCCATGCCATTCCATGCCATTCCATGCCATTCCATGCCATTCCATGCCATTCCATGCCATTCCATGCCATTCCATGCCATTCCATGCCATTCCATGCCATTCCATGCCATTCCATGCCATTCCATGCCATTCCATGCCATTCCATGCCATTCCATGCCATTCCATGCCATTCCATGCCATTCCATGCCGGTGCCATGCCGTGCCATGCCGGTGCCATGCCGTGCCATGCCGGTGCCATGCCGTGCCATGCCGGTGCCATGCCGTGCCATGCCGGTGCCATGCCGTGCCATGCCGGTGCCATGCCGTGCCATGCCGGTGCCATGCCGTGCCATGCCGGTGCCATGCCGTGCCATGCCGGTGCCATGCCGTGCCATGCCGGTGCCATGCCGTGCCATGCCGGTGCCATGCCGTGCCATGCCGGTGCCATGCCGTGCCATGCCGGTGCCATGCCGTGCCATGCCGTGCCATGCCGTGCCATGCCGTGCCATGCCGTGCCATGCCGCGCCATGCCGTGCCATGCCGCGCCATGCCGTGCCATGCCGTGCCATGCCGTGCCATGCCGTGCCATGCCGTGCCATGCCGTGCCATGCCGTGCCATGCCGGGCCATGCGGTGCCATGCCATTCCATGCCATTCCATGCCAGTCCATGCCAGTCCATGCCATTCCATGCCAGTCCATGCCATTCCATGCCACTCAATGCGGTGCCATGCCATTCCATGCCATTCCATGCCATTCCATGCCATTCCATGCCATTCCATGCCATTCCATGCCATTCCATGCCATTCCATGCCATTCCATGCCATTCCATGCCATTCCATGCCATTCCATGCCATTCCATGCCATTCCATGCCATTCCATGCCATTCCATGCCGTGCCATGCCGGTGCCATGCCGTGCCATGCCGGTGCCATGCCGTGCCATGCCGGTGCCATGCCGGTGCCATGCCGTGCCATGCCATTCCATGCCATTCCATGCCATTCCATGCCATTCCATGCCATTCCATGCCATTCCATGCCATTCCATGCCATTCCATGCCATTCCATGCCATTCCATGCCATTCCATGCCATTCCATGCCATTCCATGCCATTCCATGCCATTCCATGCCATTCCATGCCATTCCATGCCATTCCATGCCATTCCATGCCATTCCATGCCATTCCATGCCATTCCATGCCATTCCATGCCATTCCATGCCATTCCATGCCATTCCATGCCATTCCATGCCATTCCATGCCATTCCATGCCATTCCATGCCATTCCATGCCATTCCATGCCATTCCATGCCATTCCATGCCATTCCATGCCATTCCATGCCGTGCCATGCCATTCCATGCCGGTGCCATGCCGTGCCATGCCGGTGCCATGCCGTGCCATGCCGGTGCCATGCCGTGCCATGCCGGTGCCATGCCGTGCCATGCCGGTGCCATGCCGTGCCATGCCGGTGCCATGCCGTGCCATGCCGGTGCCATGCCGTGCCATGCCGGTGCCATGCCGTGCCATGCCGGTGCCATGCCGTGCCATGCCGGTGCCATGCCGTGCCATGCCGGTGCCATGCCGTGCCATGCCGGTGCCATGCCGTGCCATGCCGGTGCCATGCCGTGCCATGCCGTGCCATGCCGGTGCCATGCCGTGCCATGCCGGTGCCATGCCGGTGCCATGCCGTGCCATGCCGGTGCCATGCCGTGCCATGCCGGTGCCATGCCGTGCCATGCCGGTGCCATGCCGTGCCATGCCGTGCCATGCCGGTGCCATGCCGTGCCATGCCGGTGCCATGCCGGTGCCATGCCGGTGCCATGCCGGTGCCATGCCGGTGCCATGCCGGTGCCATGCCGGTGCCATGCCGGTGCCATGCCGTGCCATGCCGGTGCCATGCCGTGCCATGCCGGTGCCATGCCGTGCCATGCCGGTGCCATGCCGTGCCATGCCGTGCCATGCCGTGCCATGCCGGTGCCATGCCGTGCCATGCCGGTGCCATGCCGTGCCATGCCGGTGCCATGCCGTGCCATGCCGGTGCCATGCCGGTGCCATGCCGGTGCCATGCCGGTGCCATGCCGTGCCATGCCGTGCCATGCCGTGCCATGCCGTGCCATGCCGTGCCATGCCGTGCCATGCCGGGCCATGCGGTGCCATGCCATTCCATGCCATTCCATGCCAGTCCATGCCAGTCCATGCCATTCCATGCCAGTCCATGCCATTCCATGCCACTCAATGCGGTGCCATGCCATTCCATGCCATTCCATGCCATTCCATGCCATTCCATGCCATTCCATGCCATTCCATGCCATTCCATGCCATTCCATGCCATTCCATGCCATTCCATGCCATTCCATGCCATTCCATGCCATTCCATGCCATTCCATGCCATTCCATGCCATTCCATGCCATTCCATGCCATTCCATGCCATTCCATGCCATTCCATGCCATTCCATGCCATTCCATGCCATTCCATGCCATTCCATGCCATTCCATGCCATTCCATGCCATTCCATGCCATTCCATGCCATTCCATGCCATTCCATGCCATTCCATGCCATTCCATGCCATTCCATGCCATTCCATGCCATTCCATGCCATTCCATGCCATTCCATGCCATTCCATGCCATTCCATGCCATTCCATGCCATTCCATGCCATTCCATGCCATTCCATGCCATTCCATGCCATTCCATGCCATTCCATGCCATTCCATGCCATTCCATGCCATTCCATGCCATTCCATGCCATTCCATGCCATTCCATGCCATTCCATGCCATTCCATGCCGTGCCATGCCGGTGCCATGCCGTGCCATGCCGGTGCCATGCCGTGCCATGCCGGTGCCATGCCGTGCCATGCCGGTGCCATGCCGTGCCATGCCGGTGCCATGCCGTGCCATGCCGGTGCCATGCCGTGCCATGCCGGTGCCATGCCGTGCCATGCCGGTGCCATGCCGTGCCATGCCGGTGCCATGCCGTGCCATGCCGGTGCCATGCCGTGCCATGCCGGTGCCATGCCGTGCCATGCCGGTGCCATGCCGTGCCATGCCGGTGCCATGCCGTGCCATGCCGGTGCCATGCCGTGCCATGCCGTGCCATGCCGTGCCATGCCGTGCCATGCCGTGCCATGCCGGTGCCATGCCGTGCCATGCCGGTGCCATGCCGTGCCATGCCGGTGCCATGCCGTGCCATGCCGGTGCCATGCCGTGCCATGCCGGTGCCATGCCGTGCCATGCCGGTGCCATGCCGTGCCATGCCGGTGCCATGCCGGTGCCATGCCGTGCCATGCCGGTGCCATGCCGTGCCATGCCGGTGCCATGCCGTGCCATGCCGGTGCCATGCCGTGCCATGCCGGTGCCATGCCGTGCCATGCCGGTGCCATGCCGGTGCCATGCCGGTGCCATGCCGTGCCATGCCGGTGCCATGCCGTGCCATGCCGTGCCATGCCGGTGCCATGCCGTGCCATGCCGGTGCCATGCCGTGCCATGCCGGTGCCATGCCGGTGCCATGCCGGTGCCATGCCGGTGCCATGCCGGTGCCATGCCGTGCCATGCCGGTGCCATGCCGTGCCATGCCGGTGCCATGCCGGTGCCATGCCGTGCCATGCCGGTGCCATGCCGTGCCATGCCGTGCCATGCCGTGCCATGCCGTGCCATGCCGTGCCATGCCGTGCCATGCCGTGCCATGCCGTGCCATGCCGTGCCATGCCGTGCCATGCCGGGCCATGCGGTGCCATGCCATTCCATGCCATTCCATGCCAGTCCATGCCAGTCCATGCCATTCCATGCCACTCAATGCGGTGCCATGCCATTCCATGCCATTCCATGCCATTCCATGCCATTCCATGCCATTCCATGCCATTCCATGCCATTCCATGCCATTCCATGCCATTCCATGCCATTCCATGCCATTCCATGCCATTCCATGCCATTCCATGCCATTCCATGCCATTCCATGCCATTCCATGCCATTCCATGCCATTCCATGCCATTCCATGCCATTCCATGCCATTCCATGCCATTCCATGCCATTCCATGCCATTCCATGCCATTCCATGCCATTCCATGCCATTCCATGCCATTCCATGCCATTCCATGCCATTCCATGCCATTCCATGCCATTCCATGCCATTCCATGCCATTCCATGCCATTCCATGCCATTCCATGCCATTCCATGCCATTCCATGCCATTCCATGCCATTCCATGCCATTCCATGCCATTCCATGCCATTCCATGCCATTCCATGCCATTCCATGCCATTCCATGCCATTCCATGCCATTCCATGCCATTCCATGCCATTCCATGCCATTCCATGCCATTCCATGCCATTCCATGCCATTCCATGCCATTCCATGCCATTCCATGCCGTGCCATGCCGGTGCCATGCCGTGCCATGCCGGTGCCATGCCGTGCCATGCCGGTGCCATGCCGTGCCATGCCGGTGCCATGCCGTGCCATGCCGGTGCCATGCCGTGCCATGCCGGTGCCATGCCGTGCCATGCCGGTGCCATGCCGTGCCATGCCGGTGCCATGCCGTGCCATGCCGGTGCCATGCCGTGCCATGCCGGTGCCATGCCGTGCCATGCCGGTGCCATGCCGTGCCATGCCGGTGCCATGCCGTGCCATGCCGGTGCCATGCCGTGCCATGCCGGTGCCATGCCGTGCCATGCCCGTGCCATGCCGTGCCATGCCGGTGCCATGCCGTGCCATGCCGGTGCCATGCCGTGCCATGCCGGTGCCATGCCGTGCCATGCCGGTGCCATGCCGTGCCATGCCGGTGCCATGCCGTGCCATGCCGGTGCCATGCCGTGCCATGCCGGTGCCATGCCGTGCCATGCCGTGCCATGCCGGTGCCATGCCGTGCCATGCCGGTGCCATGCCGTGCCATGCCGGTGCCATGCCGTGCCATGCCGGTGCCATGCCGTGCCATGCCGGTGCCATGCCGTGCCATGCCGGTGCCATGCCGTGCCATGCCGGTGCCATGCCGTGCCATGCCGGTGCCATGCCGGTGCCATGCCGTGCCATGCCGGTGCCATGCCGTGCCATGCCGGTGCCATGCCGTGCCATGCCGGTGCCATGCCGTGCCATGCCGGTGCCATGCCGTGCCATGCCGGTGCCATGCCGTGCCATGCCGGTGCCATGCCGTGCCATGCCGGTGCCATGCCGTGCCATGCCGGTGCCATGCCGTGCCATGCCGGTGCCATGCCGTGCCATGCCGGTGCCATGCCGTGCCATGCCGGTGCCATGCCGTGCCATGCCGTGCCATGCCGGTGCCATGCCGTGCCATGCCGGTGCCATGCCGTGCCATGCCGGTGCCATGCCGGTGCCATGCCGGTGCCATGCCGGTGCCATGCCGGTGCCATGCCGGTGCCATGCCGTGCCATGCCGGTGCCATGCCGTGCCATGCCGGTGCCATGCCGTGCCATGCCGGTGCCATGCCGTGCCATGCCGGTGCCATGCCGTGCCATGCCGGTGCCATGCCGTGCCATGCCGGTGCCATGCCGTGCCATGCCGGTGCCATGCCGTGCCATGCCGGTGCCATGCCGTGCCATGCCGTGCCATGCCGGTGCCATGCCGTGCCATGCCGGTGCCATGCCGTGCCATGCCGGTGCCATGCCGTGCCATGCCGGTGCCATGCCGGTGCCATGCCGGTGCCATGCCGGTGCCATGCCGGTGCCATGCCGGTGCCATGCCGGTGCCATGCCGTGCCATGCCGTGCCATGCCGTGCCATGCCGTGCCATGCCGGTGCCATGCCGTGCCATGCCGGTGCCATGCCGTGCCATGCCGTGCCATGCCGTGCCATGCCGTGCCATGCCGTGCCATGCCGCGCCATGCCGTGCCATGCCGCGCCATGCCGTGCCATGCCGTGCCATGCCGTGCCATGCCGTGCCATGCCGTGCCATGCCGGGCCATGCGGTGCCATGCCATTCCATGCCATTCCATGCCAGTCCATGCCAGTCCATGCCATTCCATGCCAGTCCATGCCATTCCATGCCACTCAATGCGGTGCCATGCCATTCCATGCCATTCCATGCCATTCCATGCCATTCCATGCCATTCCATGCCATTCCATGCCTTTCCATGCCATTCCATGCCATTCCATGCCATTCCATGCCATTCCATGCCATTCCATGCCATTCCATGCCATTCCATGCCATTCCATGCCATTCCATGCCATTCCATGCCATTCCATGCCATTCCATGCCATTCCATGCCATTCCATGCCATTCCATGCCATTCCATGCCATTCCATGCCATTCCATGCCATTCCATGCCATTCCATGCCATTCCATGCCATTCCATGCCATTCCATGCCATTCCATGCCATTCCATGCCATTCCATGCCATTCCATGCCATTCCATGCCATTCCATGCCATTCCATGCCATTCCATGCCATTCCATGCCATTCCATGCCATTCCATGCCATTCCATGCCATTCCATGCCATTCCATGCCATTCCATGCCATTCCATGCCATTCCATGCCATTCCATGCCATTCCATGCCATTCCATGCCATTCCATGCCATTCCATGCCATTCCATGCCATTCCATGCCATTCCATGCCATTCCATGCCATTCCATGCCATTCCATGCCATTCCATGCCATTCCATGCCATTCCATGCCATTCCATGCCATTCCATGCCATTCCATGCCATTCCATGCCATTCCATGCCATTCCATGCCATTCCATGCCATTCCATGCCGTGCCATGCCGGTGCCATGCCGTGCCATGCCGGTGCCATGCCGTGCCATGCCGGTGCCATGCCGTGCCATGCCGGTGCCATGCCGTGCCATGCCGTGCCATGCCGGTGCCATGCCGGTGCCATGCCGTGCCATGCCATTCCATGCCATTCCATGCCATTCCATGCCATTCCATGCCATTCCATGCCATTCCATGCCATTCCATGCCATTCCATGCCATTCCATGCCATTCCATGCCATTCCATGCCATTCCATGCCATTCCATGCCATTCCATGCCATTCCATGCCATTCCATGCCATTCCATGCCATTCCATGCCATTCCATGCCATTCCATGCCATTCCATGCCATTCCATGCCATTCCATGCCATTCCATGCCATTCCATGCCATTCCATGCCATTCCATGCCATTCCATGCCATTCCATGCCATTCCATGCCATTCCATGCCATTCCATGCCATTCCATGCCATTCCATGCCATTCCATGCCATTCCATGCCATTCCATGCCATTCCATGCCATTCCATGCCATTCCATGCCATTCCATGCCATTCCATGCCATTCCATGCCATTCCATGCCATTCCATGCCATTCCATGCCATTCCATGCCATTCCATGCCATTCCATGCCATTCCATGCCATTCCATGCCATTCCATGCCATTCCATGCCATTCCATGCCATTCCATGCCATTCCATGCCATTCCATGCCATTCCATGCCATTCCATGCCATTCCATGCCATTCCATGCCATTCCATGCCATTCCATGCCATTCCATGCCATTCCATGCCATTCCATGCCATTCCATGCCATTCCATGCCATTCCATGCCATTCCATGCCATTCCATGCCATTCCATGCCATTCCATGCCATTCCATGCCATTCCATGCCATTCCATGCCATTCCATGCCATTCCATGCCATTCCATGCCATTCCATGCCATTCCATGCCATTCCATGCCATTCCATGCCATTCCATGCCATTCCATGCCATTCCATGCCATTCCATGCCATTCCATGCCATTCCATGCCATTCCATGCCATTCCATGCCATTCCATGCCATTCCATGCCATTCCATGCCATTCCATGCCATTCCATGCCATTCCATGCCATTCCATGCCATTCCATGCCATTCCATGCCATTCCATGCCATTCCATGCCATTCCATGCCATTCCATGCCATTCCATGCCATTCCATGCCATTCCATGCCATTCCATGCCATTCCATGCCATTCCATGCCGGTGCCATGCCGTGCCATGCCGGTGCCATGCCGTGCCATGCCGGTGCCATGCCGTGCCATGCCGGTGCCATGCCGTGCCATGCCGGTGCCATGCCGTGCCATGCCGGTGCCATGCCGTGCCATGCCGGTGCCATGCCGTGCCATGCCGGTGCCATGCCGTGCCATGCCGGTGCCATGCCGTGCCATGCCGGTGCCATGCCGTGCCATGCCGGTGCCATGCCGTGCCATGCCGGTGCCATGCCGTGCCATGCCGGTGCCATGCCGTGCCATGCCGGTGCCATGCCGTGCCATGCCGGTGCCATGCCGTGCCATGCCGGTGCCATGCCGTGCCATGCCGGTGCCATGCCGTGCCATGCCGGTGCCATGCCGTGCCATGCCGTGCCATGCCGTGCCATGCCGTGCCATGCCGTGCCATGCCGGTGCCATGCCGTGCCATGCCGGTGCCATGCCGTGCCATGCCGGTGCCATGCCGTGCCATGCCGGTGCCATGCCGTGCCATGCCGGTGCCATGCCGTGCCATGCCGGTGCCATGCCGTGCCATGCCGGTGCCATGCCGTGCCATGCCGGTGCCATGCCGGTGCCATGCCGTGCCATGCCGGTGCCATGCCGTGCCATGCCGGTGCCATGCCGTGCCATGCCGGTGCCATGCCGTGCCATGCCGGTGCCATGCCGTGCCATGCCGGTGCCATGCCGTGCCATGCCGGTGCCATGCCGTGCCATGCCGTGCCATGCCGGTGCCATGCCGTGCCATGCCGGTGCCATGCCGTGCCATGCCGGTGCCATGCCGGTGCCATGCCGGTGCCATGCCGGTGCCATGCCGGTGCCATGCCGTGCCATGCCGGTGCCATGCCGTGCCATGCCGGTGCCATGCCGTGCCATGCCGGTGCCATGCCGGTGCCATGCCGTGCCATGCCGGTGCCATGCCGTGCCATGCCGTGCCATGCCGTGCCATGCCGTGCCATGCCGTGCCATGCCGTGCCATGCCGTGCCATGCCGTGCCATGCCGGGCCATGCGGTGCCATGCCATTCCATGCCATTCCATGCCAGTCCATGCCAGTCCATGCCATTCCATGCCACTCAATGCGGTGCCATGCCATTCCATGCCATTCCATGCCATTCCATGCCATTCCATGCCATTCCATGCCATTCCATGCCATTCCATGCCATTCCATGCCATTCCATGCCATTCCATGCCATTCCATGCCATTCCATGCCATTCCATGCCATTCCATGCCATTCCATGCCATTCCATGCCATTCCATGCCATTCCATGCCATTCCATGCCATTCCATGCCATTCCATGCCATTCCATGCCATTCCATGCCATTCCATGCCATTCCATGCCATTCCATGCCATTCCATGCCATTCCATGCCATTCCATGCCATTCCATGCCATTCCATGCCATTCCATGCCATTCCATGCCATTCCATGCCATTCCATGCCATTCCATGCCATTCCATGCCATTCCATGCCATTCCATGCCATTCCATGCCATTCCATGCCATTCCATGCCATTCCATGCCATTCCATGCCATTCCATGCCATTCCATGCCATTCCATGCCATTCCATGCCATTCCATGCCATTCCATGCCATTCCATGCCATTCCATGCCATTCCATGCCATTCCATGCCATTCCATGCCATTCCATGCCATTCCATGCCATTCCATGCCATTCCATGCCATTCCATGCCATTCCATGCCATTCCATGCCATTCCATGCCATTCCATGCCATTCCATGCCATTCCATGCCATTCCATGCCATTCCATGCCATTCCATGCCATTCCATGCCATTCCATGCCATTCCATGCCATTCCATGCCATTCCATGCCATTCCATGCCATTCCATGCCATTCCATGCCATTCCATGCCATTCCATGCCATTCCATGCCATTCCATGCCATTCCATGCCATTCCATGCCATTCCATGCCATTCCATGCCATTCCATGCCATTCCATGCCATTCCATGCCATTCCATGCCATTCCATGCCGGTGCCATGCCGTGCCATGCCGGTGCCATGCCGTGCCATGCCGGTGCCATGCCGTGCCATGCCGGTGCCATGCCGTGCCATGCCGGTGCCATGCCGTGCCATGCCGGTGCCATGCCGTGCCATGCCGGTGCCATGCCGTGCCATGCCGGTGCCATGCCGTGCCATGCCGGTGCCATGCCGTGCCATGCCGGTGCCATGCCGTGCCATGCCGGTGCCATGCCGTGCCATGCCGGTGCCATGCCGTGCCATGCCGGTGCCATGCCGTGCCATGCCGGTGCCATGCCGTGCCATGCCGGTGCCATGCCGTGCCATGCCGGTGCCATGCCGTGCCATGCCGGTGCCATGCCGTGCCATGCCGTGCCATGCCGTGCCATGCCGTGCCATGCCGTGCCATGCCGGTGCCATGCCGTGCCATGCCGGTGCCATGCCGTGCCATGCCGGTGCCATGCCGTGCCATGCCGGTGCCATGCCGTGCCATGCCGGTGCCATGCCGTGCCATGCCGGTGCCATGCCGTGCCATGCCGGTGCCATGCCGTGCCATGCCGGTGCCATGCCGGTGCCATGCCGTGCCATGCCGGTGCCATGCCGTGCCATGCCGGTGCCATGCCGTGCCATGCCGGTGCCATGCCGTGCCATGCCGGTGCCATGCCGTGCCATGCCGGTGCCATGCCGTGCCATGCCGGTGCCATGCCGTGCCATGCCGTGCCATGCCGGTGCCCATGCCGTGCCATGCCGGTGCCATGCCGTGCCATGCCGGTGCCATGCCGGTGCCATGCCGGGTGCCATGCCGGTGCCATGCCGGTGCCATGCCGTGCCATGCCGGTGCCATGCCGTGCCATGCCGGTGCCATGCCGTGCCATGCCGGTGCCATGCCGGTGCCATGCCGTGCCATGCCGGTGCCATGCCGTGCCATGCCGTGCCATGCCCGTGCCATGCCGTGCCATGCCGTGCCATGCCGTGCCATGCCGTGCCATGCCGTGCCATGCCGTGCCATGCCGTGCCATGCCGGGCCATGCGGTGCCATGCCATTCCATGCCATTCCATGCCAGTCCATGCCAGTCCATGCCATTCCATGCCACTCAATGCGGTGCCATGCCATTCCATGCCATTCCATGCCATTCCATGCCATTCCATGCCATTCCATGCCATTCCATGCCATTCCATGCCATTCCATGCCATTCCATGCCATTCCATGCCATTCCATGCCATTCCATGCCATTCCATGCCATTCCATGCCATTCCATGCCATTCCATGCCATTCCATGCCATTCCATGCCATTCCATGCCATTCCATGCCATTCCATGCCATTCCATGCCATTCCATGCCATTCCATGCCATTCCATGCCATTCCATGCCATTCCATGCCATTCCATGCCATTCCATGCCATTCCATGCCATTCCATGCCATTCCATGCCATTCCATGCCATTCCATGCCATTCCATGCCATTCCATGCCATTCCATGCCATTCCATGCCATTCCATGCCGGTGCCATGCCGTGCCATGCCGGTGCCATGCCGTGCCATGCCGGTGCCATGCCGTGCCATGCCGGTGCCATGCCGTGCCATGCCGGTGCCATGCCGTGCCATGCCGGTGCCATGCCGTGCCATGCCGGTGCCATGCCGTGCCATGCCGGTGCCATGCCGTGCCATGCCGGTGCCATGCCGTGCCATGCCGGTGCCATGCCGTGCCATGCCGGTGCCATGCCGTGCCATGCCGGTGCCATGCCGTGCCATGCCGGTGCCATGCCGTGCCATGCCGGTGCCATGCCGTGCCATGCCGGTGCCATGCCGTGCCATGCCGGTGCCATGCCGTGCCATGCCGGTGCCATGCCGTGCCATGCCGGTGCCATGCCGTGCCATGCCGTGCCATGCCGTGCCATGCCGTGCCATGCCGTGCCATGCCGCGCCATGCCGTGCCATGCCGCGCCATGCCGTGCCATGCCGTGCCATGCCGTGCCATGCCGTGCCATGCCGTGCCATGCCGTGCCATGCCGTGCCATGCCGGGCCATGCGGTGCCATGCCATTCCATGCCATTCCATGCCAGTCCATGCCAGTCCATGCCATTCCATGCCAGTCCATGCCATTCCATGCCACTCAATGCGGTGCCATGCCATTCCATGCCATTCCATGCCATTCCATGCCATTCCATGCCATTCCATGCCATTCCATGCCATTCCATCCAGCCATTCCATGCCATTCATGCCATTCCATGCCATTCCATGCCATTCCATGCCATTCCATGCCATTCCATGCCATTCCATGCCATTCCATGCCATTCCATGCCATTCCATGCCATTCCATGCCATTCCATGCCATTCCATGCCATTCCATGCCATTCCATGCCATTCCATGCCATTCCATGCCATTCCATGCCATTCCATGCCATTCCATGCCATTCCATGCCATTCCATGCCATTCCATGCCATTCCATGCCATTCCATGCCATTCCATGCCATTCCATGCCATTCCATGCCATTCCATGCCATTCCATGCCATTCCATGCCATTCCATGCCATTCCATGCCATTCCATGCCATTCCATGCCATTCCATGCCATTCCATGCCATTCCATGCCATTCCATGCCATTCCATGCCATTCCATGCCATTCCATGCCATTCCATGCCATTCCATGCCATTCCATGCCATTCCATGCCATTCCATGCCATTCCATGCCATTCCATGCCATTCCATGCCATTCCATGCCATTCCATGCCATTCCATGCCATTCCATGCCATTCCATGCCGGTGCCATGCCGTGCCATGCCGGTGCCATGCCGTGCCATGCCGGTGCATGCCGTGCCATGCCGGTGCCATGCCGTGCCATGCCGGTGCCATGCCGTGCCATGCCGGTGCCATGCCGTGCCATGCCGGTGCCATGCCGTGCCATGCCGGTGCCATGCCGTGCCATGCCGGTGCCATGCCGTGCCATGCCGGTGCCATGCCGTGCCATGCCGGTGCCATGCCGTGCCATGCCGGTGCCATGCCGTGCCATGCCGGTGCCATGCCGTGCCATGCCGTGCCATGCCGTGCCATGCCGTGCCATGCCGTGCCATGCCGCGCCATGCCGTGCCATGCCGCGCCATGCCGTGCCATGCCGTGCCATGCCGTGCCATGCCGTGCCA